>QJPP01004142.1:236591-271066 GCA_003996215.1 Jaltomata sinuosa
TAGCTAACAGATCCTGGAGCTGCTCCTTAAGCTCCCTCAACTCAGCAGGAGCCATACGGTAAAGAGAAATAGAAATGGGCCTAGTGCCCGGCTCTAACTCAATAGCAAAATCAATATCTTTCTCAGGTGGAAGGCCTGGCAGGTCGGTAGGAAACACATCGAGGAAGTCTCTAACCACATGAACGGACGCAGGAGAAGTATGGTCAGCATTAACATCTCGGACATATGATAGATAAGCTAAACACCCACGGGAAATCAACTTCCTAGCTCGAAGATAAGAGATGATCCCAGATGGTGCATGGCTAACAGAACCCTGCCACACAACCGGGGATACACCGGGCACAGCTATGGTAATGGTCTTGGCATAACAATCCAAAACCACACGTGAGGGGCATAACGCAGTCCATGCCCAGTATCAACATCAAAATCTAGCTAATCAAGATGCATCAAGTCACCCCCAGTCCCTTGAATCACGCAATAGATAACATACAGGAGTCTCACAAATCCCGATCCATTACTACAAGAATCTCTTAGCTGGGGTCGAAACAGAAACAGGAACAGATAATGGCTACTAGCCAACCCCAAACAAGGGCACAAACGTAGGCAGATACATATGAACAAGTGGATCCAGGATCAAATAAAGCCATAGCAGACTGATGGCACACAGAAATCGTACCTGTAATCACAGCATCTGAGGCCTCTGCCTCTGGTCTCCTAGGGACCGCGTAAAACTGACGACGACCTCCACCTGCCCGACCGCCATCCCTACCACCTGCTCTGCCGCGCGGAGCACCACCTCTACCCTGATGACCACCCCTTCTAGCCGGGGGCTGAACTGCCCGTAAAGGCTCGGCCAACTGAACTGTACCCTGCTGAGGGCAATCTCTAGCAAAATGACCAATAGCACCACAAGTAAAACAAGCCCCTGACGGCCTACCCAGTCGAGATGAACCAACAGATCCCGTATGACCACCACGTCTTGATGCCCCAGAAACTGTACCCCTCGAAGACTGGACGCCATAGCCCTGATGGCTGCTCTGACCCTGCTCGAACTGGGTACTACCGAAAGTCTGAAGGGAAGCCTGAACCGGTCGGCTGGCCTGACCCTGGTACTGCTATGGCTGATAACTCCGGCTCCACTAGCCAGGACCTCTACCACCATATCTGGAACCACTATAGACACCCTCATGTCGAGGCCTCTTATCTCTGGACCCCTGATCATGTCGCTGTAAGTCCTCCACAGTGCGAGCATAATCTACAATAGCCTGGAATGACCGACCACTGGCAATCAATATCTCAGCTGGCTGCCTGATCTCTGGCCTCAAACCCCATACAAATCTGCGAATCCTATCAGCCTCGGTAGGAATGATCATAGCTTCGAACGGTGCTAGCTAATGGAAATGGGTCTCATACTCCGAGATAGTCGTAGACCCCTGCACAAGGTGAGTAAACTACTCCCTGCGACGCTCGCGATCACTCTGGGGTAGGAACTTGGCCATAAAGGCCTCATAAAACTCAGACCAGGTTAAAGGAGGTGTTGACGGTGGTTTACGAGAAACCTGGGCCCTCCACCATAATTTCGCTGGTCCACCATAACTTCGCTGGGCCCTCCAACTAGTAGGTAGTATAACCAACCCCGTGAGTCTCCAACAAACCCAAATGATGCAACATCTCCTCACAGGTAGTAATAAAGTCATGTGGATCCTGTCCAGAAGTACCAGCAAACCTCGGAGGTGCTAACCTAAAAAACCTACCCAACGCCTTCTGCTCTGACTCTGTCATAACTGGGCGAGGAGCAAGGGGCTGTGCAACAGATGGAACCGGAATGACCTCCGCACGGTGAGCCATAGTAGCCGGCTGCGCTCCTGAGCTCTGTGCACCTAGGGCTGCCCCTTGAGCGAATGTCTGCGCTACCTTAGAAGGCCGCTCTCCAATCACACCCAAAAGCTGTAATAGTAATCCCCGAATATCTGGAGACCGAGCTGCGGCTGGAGTTGGCACAGAAGTGGGCACTGGAGCTGGTACTGGAGCTGGCGCTGGAGCTGGCGCTGGAGCTGGCGCTGGAGCTGGCGCTGGAGCTGGCGCTGGAGCTGGTGCTGGAGCTGGTGCTTGAGCTGGTGCTGGAGCGGGAAGCTCATCTCCGCGTGATGCCGATGATCTCGTACGAACCATCTGCGGAAGAATGAAGTAGAACAAATGAGATTTTCAGAAACTTCAAGGGTTCCACGCACGACACAGAAGCAATGAGAGAGTCGAATTTCCTAAAATGCCACTGTAGCCTCCCAAAGATTGAGTACGGACGTCTCCGCCTCGATCCGCAGGACTCTACTAGACATTGGCTCCTATACCGATGACATCGGTGAACCTAAAGCTCTGATAGCAAGTTGTCACGACCCAATTTCTCGGTCATGATGGCACCTACAACCCCCGGTAGGTGAACCAATCCCCGTAGCCCAGAACAGTTAGTAATGGGCTACTATCTAACAAATAAGAGAACAAGACGAAGAGAACAGATAAAAGGACTATAAATATATACATATGCGGAAACTAGACCAAACCCCAAGACCTGGTATCATAGTATAGAGCCAAAACTACATACATGGAGTGCAAACGATCCAAACAATATATACAGATGTCTCTGAATGGTAATAGAGTACATGAAGCGAAAGATAAACTAAAGCTAAGCTCCGATCGCCAAGAGCTCACCCTCAGTCTGAAGTAGTCCCCAATAGATCTCCAAGCACGAATCACAACGATCTAACGGCGATGGCCCACGCTAAAATTTGCACCCAAAGATGCAGGGGGTAGGGGTGAGCACCAAATGCGAAGCATAAGGTACCCAGTAGGTATCATAGGCCGACTGGGCACTTATAAGATTAAAGTGTAGTAACAGACAAAATAGAAGCAAGCAGTCACAGAAATCAATGAAAGGTACACAGGAACTAGCCAGAGGAAAATCAACAGAACCACATGTGAGGCTAGTAAGAAGAATATACACACCATAGGCACAGGTGAAAGTAAGAAACAACGCACCTGGGGTCCTTGCAATAACAGTGTATACATAATAAGTTTACGAAATGGACGGTATACCGGTAACCTCAAGTGTAAGAAGAAGAGAGAAAGAGTAAAGATAGGCATGCTCAGAGACATGAATCAAACTCAACTAATCATACCAATCTCATACTTATCCATAATAGAGAACAATTCTGTAAGTAAATAGCAAAAGTCTACCTACAGTCCCCCGGCCGCCCATACAACCGAGGAATACAAACAAGTGAAAACAAACCCTCTGGCATCCCATACTACCGGAGCGTACAATCAAAAAACAACAAACAAGGGTGGAGCCTCAAACAATGAATGATATGATGCATGAAGATCTCAAGTGAAATGGTATCTCTGTATGTACCTCCTCCGGCGCCGATCCGGCCTAGCAGGTAGGTCCCATGGAAGGACACTGCTCGTATACCTCTACTCCACCGTATACCCCTCCTCCGACACACACAGCTCGTAGCCCCTGGCCCGGATGGCAAGGTCCATGGAGGTCCCAGACCCCATACTAAAACTAAGTATCAAAACATGTCGTCCGGTAGCAAGTCCGGTATCAAGATAGAGACCCAGTCTCGAATATGCGATGCCTAGACCCTGTCCAGGGCTAAAGTAGTAGGAAAATGTCTCAAAAAACCCTCCAAGGGTGCCCGGGCATAACCGGGTCTAAACAGTAAAAAGTCATCTCAGGTGCTCGGTCCGACCGAGGCTAAAATCACCTCAACTAGCAAGAAAAGTCAGCTAGCACCCCGGCCCTGCCGAGTCTAGCGTTAATCGTAAAACTGGTGACTTAAAACATAATTTTACTTCCTTTTATCTAGGAATATTCACAAGTTAAATCAAACCGTTTCCAAATTATTTCCATCAAAAACGGGCCCCCCGGGCCATGCAAGGTTTAGAAAATGGTGCCAGTAGGCCCGAAGCCCAAACCGTAGTAAAACCTGTATAAAACCTCTTTTTATGCATGAAAATGATATGATCAAACACAATAGCTGCCCAGCAGCTCACAATCAACCTATCGACCCTACACAGGCCCACAACTACTCAGCAAGCATAACCAGCCTAGAAGGATAATTCTAATCCCGGGACTCGCGGACATTCCCAAAATCCCACCTTTTATGTTCCAGAGTCAACAAGGCCTCACAGGACCACAAGGGTAAATAAAATATATCGGCAAATACTACAAGCAACGGAGAAACAAAAAAAGGCGGACATGAATAAAGCGGTCGAGGTCTGTGGTACCAACCTAATAACCCAACCCAAGGATGCCCATTAATACAATTTTATTCTATATATGCGGAGTCTAGGGAAAATAAATCATAACCTACCTGTCGTCTGACGACAAGCTCGAACCTCTCCGGAAAGAAGCTCCGAAACGAAATCAAACTTGAACTCGGGCTTGAATAACATGACGTCGATAATTGATTTTCTTTTCGAAATTAAACATAACATCAAAATATAATTTCTCTACCAAACCCGTCTAATGTTCTATATATATCCAACATAGTGAAGATAGAATACTTTTACATATAGGTATATATATGTCACAGGCAGTAGGCAATTAAATTAATTAATATATAATTATTTAGAAATTAGCATTATGAAAATGATTATGTGATGCCACCTTTCAACCTTGCTATGTGTTGTGTTAGCCCTCCACTTCCACGTGGAAGTGGAGGTGGCAACGAATTCGTCCCGTTAAGTATATACTCTGGTATTGCATAAATTCATGGTATAATAAATATAACTTTTTAAATATACCATAATTCATAGAAAATTATTTCGAATAAAACCTACTATATTATAATAATAAATTTCAACATAACTAAATTTACTATCTCCGTTAAAATATTACAATGTATAAAAACCATATAAAATAAATACATATACAATTATATCGTAACAAAAATATTTTTCATAAACCTTTAAAATATTTTGAAAAGGTAATAATAATATAATTTTTCTACCACCTTCGACTTTTAAATTAGATATTTTCAAGTACGCACGATTTCGATACTCAAGAACTCTCTTGGAACCCTCCCTTATGTTTTCTCACTGTTTCAGAACTGAAACGGCATTTTAAAACGTGAAGTTGAGGCTTAAATCGAGTTTGACCCGACCTGGTTCGCGACCCGGTTCGCAACCCATTTTCTGCCAGACAGTCCGCGGTAAAACAGTCATAACTTTTTAGTCCGCGATCAGTTAGACGTGAGGTTCTATGCTTTGGAAACTAGACTCGTAGATCTTCGATTGGGTATTTTGGGGGACTTCTAACTCTTTATATATTGAGAGAAAAGCTCCGAGACATTTTACCCAAAGTTCAGAAAATTTATTAAAGAAACGTACGATCAAACAAATGGACCCGGCGCCGAAATACCGGTCCCGACAAGCCTTAAATGACTTGGGGCCGCTACAAACACGCTCTAACGGCACAAGGAAAACGTATTCGTGAAAATAACCGGAAGGGTCATTACACCTGGATTCCCCGGATATTACTTTACCTCGAAGCTTACTCAGTTTTGGATCCTGAAACTGTTTGGCCTTTATTTCCTTTATGAATGTGGCTTTGACTTCAATGCTGCCCAACAAGACACCCTGTTCTAAAACACCCAAGTGCATGAACTTGTCCTCCAAGGCCCGAATTTCCTTTGCTAATGGTCGTTTAGACACCCCCAAACAAGCCAAGCTACCCATGCTAACTATTTTCTGGCTCAATGCGTCTGCCACCACATTAGCCTTACCCAGATGGTACTGAATGGTCACATCATAGTCCTTCAATATCTCCATCCACCTTCTCTGCCTCAAATTCAAATCCTTTTGCGTGAATACATACTGTAGACTGCGATGATCTGTGAATACCTCACACTTGAAACTATAAAGGTAATGTCTCCAAATCTTTAGTTTAAAAACCACTGCTGCCAACTCTAGGTCGTGAGTCAGGTAGTTCCTCTCATGCACCTTCAACTTCCTGGATGCATAGGCTATCACATTCCTATCCTACATTAACACAGCACCCAAACCAAAATGTGAAGCATCACAGTAAACAATAAAGTCTTTACCTTCAACCGGTAAGGACAATATAGGAGCCGTGGTCAAAAGTGTCTTGAGCTTTTGGAAGCTCTCCTCGCACTTGTCAGACCACACAAATGGTACATCTTTCTGTGTCATCCTGGTCAGGTGAGTAGCAATAGACACAAAATCCTTAACAAACCTCCGATAGTACCCTGTGAGTCCAACAAAACTCCTCACCTCAGTCACAGAGCTAGGCCGGACCCAACTCTTGACTGCTTCAATTTTCTGTGGATCTACAATCACCCCCTTTTCTGACACTGCAATCCCCAAGAACGCAACTGAAGTCAACCAAAATTCACACTTGGAGAACTTACCATAAAGCTTCTGGCATTTTAAGATGTCCAACACAATACGAAGATGATTAGTATGCTCCTCCATACTCTTGGAGTATATCAAAATATCATCAATAAACACAATCATGAAGGAATCCAAATATGACTTAAATACCCCATTCATCAAACTCATGAATACTGCTAGTGCATTGGTCAAACCAAATAATATTACTAGGAATTCGTAATGCTCATACCGAGTCCAAAAAGCAGTCTTAGGAATGTCCTCAGGCCTAATATTTAACTGATGGTACCCCATCTCAAGTCAATTTTGGAAAACACCAATGCACCCTGAAGTTGGTCAAACAAATCATCTATACGGGTAGAGGGTACTTATTCTAGATGGTCGCCTTGTTCAACTGCCTATAATCTATGCACATCCGCATACTACCATCCTTATTTTTACAAAGAAAACCAGAGCATCCCAAAGCAAAGCACTGGGACGGATAAATCCCTTATCTAGGAGTTCTTATAGTTGAGTCTTAAGTTCCCTTAACTATGCCAGAGCCATAAGATATGGAGGAATAGAAATGGGACGAGTGCCTGGCTCCAAATCAATACAAAAGTCTATATCCCTGTCCGGAGGCATACCAGGAAAATCCGCTGGAAACACCTCTAGAAACTCAGAAACTACCAAAACTGACTCAATAGATGGGGAATCCACACTATCATCCCGGAGATGAGACAATAAGGCTAGACACCCCCTCCCCACTAGCTTCCTAGCCCGAACGAACGATATGACCTTAACTGGCTTAGGCCTGTACACACCCTCCCACTTTAGCCTATCCTTACCTAGAATCTCTAGAGCCACAGTCTTGGTATTACAGTTCAACACAACATAATATGGGTACAACTAGGTCATGCACAAGATAACGTCAAAATTAGACTTATCCAGGATTACCAAGTCTACCCAAGTATGCAACCCCACAAACACAACAGAACTGTCACGATAAACATGATTCACAATCACAGAATCTCCAACTGGGGTAGAAATATGAATAGGGGAATCAAGGATATCACAAATCAATTCCAGACCCAACGCAAAACTCACAGATACATAAGAATATGTCAAACCTGGGTCAAATATTACCAAAGCCATTTTATCGCAGACAAGAATGGTACATGTGATCACCGCATCTGATGCTTTCGCCTCAGTCCTCCTTGGAAAAGCATAGCAATGAGCCCAATCATCAATCCAGGCAACTTCCTAGGCTGGCTGCGCTGTACCCCTGCCTGCACCGCCGTTCCCTCTGTCACCCCGACCTACCTGAAAGTTTTCTCACCCACCCTATAGATGACCTCTAGCATTACCACCTATACCTACCGGAACCACCGCTCTAGGCTATTGCTGACCCTGATTACCTATCTGCCTGAGTGGAAACTCCCTCTTAAAGTGGCCCAAATCACCATAATGGAAGCAACCACGGTCAAGTATAGGCCTGCTAGCTGACGTATAAGACGCTCCCTAGCCTCTAGGAGATGAAGACTGATTATAAGCTCCCTGACGATGACCCGTAGCAGCTGGCAGAGCTGACTGAATAGGACAGGCTGAGTATACCTGCTGATTATGACCCCTGGAATGCGAGCCACCAAAATTTCCCTCGTTCTGGGGCTTCTTGGCTAATGCCTTAGCCTACTCCGTCTGCCTGACTCCCTTAAGTTGCTTCACATAATCCACCACATCATTAAACCCCTTTCCTGAAGAAGTCAGATGCACTGATAGAACCTGTAGCTCAGTATTCAATCCTTTCACAAATAACTGGACCCGTTCCTCCTCATAACCCAACATCTGTGTGGCAAAATATGACAAGGCATGGAATTTAGCCTCGTAAGCAGAGACTGACATGCCACCCTGCTCCAAGTTCAAGAACTCATCCTTCTTCCGGTCCTTCAAAGTACGGGGTACGTGCTTCTCTAAAAACAAAAGCATGGAACTGCTCCCAAGTCAGTGGGGGTAGGACAGAAGACCGACACTCCACATGAGACCTCCACCACTGCTTGGCATCACCCTGCACTTGAAATGTAACAAACTCAACCCCATGCTGACGTACAATACATAACTTGTGCAACCTCTCATAGCAATCCAAGATAAACTCATAAGCATCCTCCCTATCAGTACCCTGAAAAGTAGGAGGTTTTAGCTTGAGAAACTTGGTCAGCATCTCATGCTCATTTCCTGTCATCATTGGGCCTAGCATTGGCCTGAAGAAATCATTCATGCCTGAAGATGCATCCATCCTAGGTGCTGTAGTAGCCGCTGGCTGGGTATCCAAGGCCTGGTGTGCAAAAGCCGCGGGTATGGATCCAGTACCAACCAACCCACTAAAAATATTCCAAACCTGCTGAAAGTCTTCTGGTGTCATAGTAGGAAGGCCTGCACCTCCGACCTGTGTCGCCTCCGCCTGCGCCCTTTCCTCCTCCACGATAACTTCCACATCTTCAACAACATGTTCCTGAGGTGGGGGAGGGTTTGCTTCACTCTCTCCAGCAGCCGCTTGAGCTCCACCTCTTGTGGGTGCGGCTCTACCTCATCCCCTGCCCCTTCCCCTACCTCTGCCACGAGCTGCCGGACCCGCTGCTGGGACCATTGGCCTCGCTCCGTTGTTCCTTGTAGTAACCATCTGCGGACAGAAGAGTGAATGAGGTTAGATACCAATTTGTATCACCAAATACCAACTGGAATCAAGTTATAGCATGAAGGAAAAAAGGAAGAGATAGTTTTTCTAAAGTCCTATAGCCTCTCGAGGAGAAGTACGGACGTCTCCGCACCGTTCTGCAAGACTCTACTAGACCTGTTTGGTACGATGAGATCAACAAACCTAGGGCTCTGATACCATCTTTGTCACGACCCAGACCACCGTGAGTGGCACTCACCCAACCCCCGGGTGAGCGAACCATCACTTCCCCGAACTTAATCATTCTAGCAGATCCAAACCAGTGCATAAAAGTAAACTAGCAATTCAATAATAATAAAACAACTTTATTAATATAAACCTGTGGAAATTACCCCCCTAGAATCTGAAAGTCACAGTACCAAACATCTACCAATATATAGAGCACATGGATGCAACCCCAAAATAACAGAAATAGTCTAAGCCCGAAACAAATGGGCTACAACTCTAATGATAGTTTCAAGGAAGCTCGATCGAAGCGGCTCACCCTTGAAGACTGGAATCGCTGGTACTACAGATGAGGTCACGTCTCAACCGCTGGAAGATTGCCTGTACTCATAAGAAAGAAAAGCAAGTGCAGTATCAGTACACCACCACTGTGTACTGGTAGGATCATCAGCCAGTTCTAAATAAACAGTGTATAATTCAGTACAACAAATCAAGTACAAGTACGGAAAACATGCAACAAGTCAATAGGCTTCCCTAGACTACAAGTCTCTACCTAGCTTATTTCCACCTGAACTCCACCTTTTATAACTCTAAGCCACAACGACAGAATTCAATGAACCATCCTTTTTGCCTAGCCTGGACCCACCCTGGGATCCCTTCTAAACAACACCTAAGTGTTAATCACACAGCCTAACCTAATCCAAGACCAACTCAACAAATATAACAGGATTCCCGATCACTCAAGGACCACCAACGAATATCACAATTCAATAAAACACCCGGTCAACTCACGAAACCAATAACAGTCAATGCAATACAATAATATCAATGCCATAATGCAGTAAAATAAACCCGTACCAAGCATGGTACCCAAGCCAACCGTTAGTATTTAGTACCAGGCATGGTACCCGTGCCAACCATTTGTTATACCCGTACCAGGCGTGGTACGTGAGCCAACCATTTGTTATACCTATACCAGGTGTGGTACCCGAGCCAACTGAATGTTAACAATCCACAGTCAAATAATGAACAAACAACTTGTAAACCAACAAGCAACACACCATTCATTTCACAGACAGTAAAATAGGACCCTTAGACATTCTACACAATTCCTCTAAGTCATGCAATTCATACGAACACTTAGATAAGAGTACAAAACATATAACATTCACAGGAATTCATAAGCCATCACCTACCTCAAAATGATCCAAGCTCTACTCAACCCGAGCTTTCCCGTGTTCCGAATTCCTTTCTCTTTCTTGGTCTAAAATAACATACAAGTACATGAAATTAACAAACAAGGCCTGCACATTACCCGGATTACACCAAATCCTAGAACCCCAGGCCACACATGATCATTCCACTCTTTTCCCGGGCTTCTCCATCGTTAATTTCCCTAGTTCTATCATTTTCACGGATAAAAATAGATAATTTAACAACATATGATCATTATATTTCACTTTTAACAATACCCAAGAACTTTCATGTTTAGAATCCCCTTTCTTCCTCGGATGCCACCATTCCTAGGTTACTCCAACCTTTCCCCAAGTTCCCTTCTAGGAATTCTACTGCATAGGAAAAGTAGTACGAAGTTTGCGGAGTAGAAACCTTACCTTAGGGAAGAAAAATGATGAAGAATGGAGGGAAAATGCCTAAAATCGCCCTAGTTCTTCTCCCAAACAAATTTTAGAAAACTGAACTGTTTTAGGGAAGTTTCTGCATTAAAAACCCATCAGCCCACTATATTGGTCCCCACTCCGCTATAACGGTCCCTCTATAGCGGACGGTTTCTGCTATAGCGGTCTTAAGCAACATTAACCACCTTGACCACCGCTATAGTTATATTTTCCACCGCTATGATGGAGGTCACTACGGCGGAGCCGTTGCGCTCGTCATGGACAGAATGTCCAGAAATCTCCAAAATTTTCCCATTTTACAACACACTTGCTTCCCCCGACGATCCGAAATAACCCTTTCACGTCAAACGCTATTCTGAGAGTTCTACTTACCCGAATTCAATTTCAAAAAGTCCCCCGAACTCCTTTATGTCTTGGCTACGTGGAAAACTAGCTCAAAACAAGACACCTAACCCAATACTTACTCGAATTTCCCTAGACTCCACTTCGCTCCAAAACTGGCCAAGGCTAGCCTAGCCCAGAATTTCAAACTCCCAAACCCGGAGTTTTCTAACTCTAGAACTTGGCACGATAGATCTACCCATAATGATGGACCCGATCATTACACCATTATCAACACATCCCTAGATAAGAGGTTTAGCTACTCATGCTTAAGGAAAGAGATATACCAAATGGGTAATTGAATTTCTCTTCCATTCAAGCTAAATTTCTCAATATCAAAGCTCAATTTGTACACAAATGGTGGTTCTAAGAATTGGGAAGAAGGAATTGTGAGAAACCCTCTTCTTGTTCTTAGAAGGGAAAACTTGTTCATGCTAAGAATAATTTTCTAAAATTCAAAACTATCAGAACTATTTACAATTGTGCCTAAAATGGATTTATAAACGTTCCCAAAACGTCACATAAACTTGGACAAAAATGCCCTTCGAGTGGTGTGCGGTGCGACGTGTGATTTGCACGTTGTGATCTGCGAATCACACACCCTGCTTCAGTGATCTAATGAATCAGCAAATTGGGCATCTTCATACGAAGGGGGTGCGGTTCGCACAAGGCATTGTGTGCATCATACAATGACCTTACCCCTTGACAGATTCTTCAGTCAACTTTTATTTCCATGCGGTCGGAGGTGCGGTCAGCACCAATCCAAGTGCGGTTCGCACGAGAGCCGCATATCTCAGCAAAATATTTATCTCATTTGCTCACGTCACACTTCACACTTCACTCCTTATTAGCTCTTTTTGGGTCCAATTCCTTGTTTTTCATCTTTGATCATAAGTACCTGCATAGACATCAATAAAGTCCATAAGAACCTCTTAATCTTATCAAAACATAGCAACAATTCATGAGTAAAGGCTCAATAAGTTGGTAGATTACCAACTTATCAAACCCCCAAACTTGAACTAATGCTTGTCCTCAAGCAAGATACTCACAAGGTAGGGAATGAATTATGCTCTAGACTCAATCAAGGCACAAAAGATTACTCTATTCTAAAAAATTAAAAAAAATAACAAACAAAAAGACTCAAACGAAAGACTCAAGTACTATACTTATCTCAATTTGAACCACCACAATATCAAGGCAATTGATCCTTTTTTAAGAAAAGCTTTTCACAAAGGGCTTTATTTCTCAATCAAAATCAAGGGAATTTTATCATTCAAAACAAGATGCAAAGCTTCTCAAGTCATTGGCATGGACCATCAAGGTTTGTCTCGAGATTCGCCACATAACTTGTCTCATTCATTCTCTCAATTGAAATAGAGACTTCATGTTTCAATTCGAGTGCATGACGCCACTAACCACAAGAGAGAATCCCACTCACAATCATGTAATTCAAAAACAAAGGGATTATAGAGAACCAAGAAGACTCTCACACTCTCAAGGAAATTCAAGTACGCACATGTTGACCCATAGGCTTGCCCTTCATGTAAATCGCCACTAATGTAGGTTAGCCAAGCTCGAAATCACCAAGGTTTTGCAAGTTACGATGTTGGCTAGGGCTAAGGTGAGGATTTTTATCTGGTTCAAGTGACTACACCTCCCTAATGCTCTTTTTTATCATTTTGAATACCGCTCACATTTTGAACTTTGACTTCACCTTATTTCTACCTCACACAACCCGAGCTTCTCCTTTTCAATCATGATCATTCAAAACTCTTTGTATCACCTTCGTGTGGTAGAACCAATTCTTTCTTTTTATTTTGCTTATTTGATTAGACTTTTGGAGCAAATTTTTCAATTCAATTTCAACGTGCTACCTTGCACTTGAAGTGCATCCATTTTCTTCTCCTCTTTGATCACATACATCCCCAAACTTAGGCATTTTCCTATGTTGTCTTTTCATTTTCCCCCAAACTTAGGCTTTTAACCTACTTTTCATTTTCAAGCCATTAGGAATGATGGGTACCAAAATAGAGGTTCCAAAAAGGTCAAGGTGTTAAACAATGTGCCAAAGAACGGTCACAAGCTCAAAGGGGTTCACTAGGATTGATGTCGAGGGAAGTCATTTGGGTGAAATGGCTATCAAAAAAGGCCTAAGGTCATTTTTCAAGCTCGGTCACACCTAGAATTTCGCCTTGAATCACATTCGGGGTAAGTTCTAGATGACACATATGCACAAGAATCAGGGTAAAGCCTCACCACACAAGGCATCATGCCACAAGACTTCATTCATTAGTCTCAAAATCAATTGGGACAAATGACTTTCGACAAGCTATTCCGAGTTCATACACACTCATTTGTGAATCGATCAACCCAAAACGAGAGTGTGCAAGTCATGAAAAGAGAATGCTTTCCTCAATAATTTATTTTCCCTCTACCCTTTTATTTTTAAAAACATCTTGCCAAGATTTTTTTTTGGTGGGCCTATTTTGAGACAAGCAACCTACGGACTCAAATTTAAACTAAAACTTGGCATTTTCCCTTACGAAAGTTGCCTCTCAATCTATCATAGGGAAACACCAACCCGGTTTGACATAAAAACAAAAGAAAAGAAAAAGAAAATAAAGAAAAGATTTTTGCTCCTTGGCAAAGAACCGTGGCATTAAGAAAACTCTCGAAGTTTATTGATAAGCTACTATTATCAAGGCAATAACCAATGTGCGCACTCATGAGTCATTTGAAAAATAAGCCTCGGCATAGGCCTTTAGTGCATTTGCAAATCATGGGTAGTGGAATGATGGGGCGTGTAAGACTAACCCGGCAACACAATCATGATTTAACAATCAAGCTCGGCGAGGGAACAATTAAGCTCAAAACAAAACAACACATGAAGAAAAGGCTCGACAAGGGCAATACAACCAATGACTATACTACAAATACTTATAGGGCCCCCAAACTGTAAGGTATGCATAGTCCTCGATGCACAAAATTTTTTACAAAAAAGGATGAGTGCAAAAACTCCCTGATGATACTAATGATGGTGATGACGCCTCCTTGAGTAGAACCGCTGAGGAGGCCATGGAGGTGGAGGTGGTGGTGGTGCCGATGGTGGGATGTAGGCATGCGCTGGGTCAATCTGAAACCCTTCTAACGGTGGGATTAATGGGTCCCAGCAGACTTGAATGATGCCAGTTGGTTCCACAATCTCCCATTTATCTTGGTATGTCATCAATTCATGGTACGAGAACCTTGGTTGAAATTCCCATTCCCCCACACTAGATCTTAGAGGTTGTGGGTGATTCTGGATGGCTGTTCCTGAAACTTCTGGGGTCATCTCAATAGGTGCCACTACATCTTGTATCTTGGTTGTGCCATTTTTTTCATTCGGATCCCAACCCATGTACCAATCATCGGGAGGACTAGCATTTTTTGGAGTAGATATTGAATTTGGGGCTGGTAGATTAATATCCCAACTTGGCTCAACATGCGGGGTCACTTTCCTAAGCTCCTCAACCTCCGCTTCCATGGTATCTAGTTTACCACAAAGCTTGCTCACACTTAACACTAACGGTTTCAAAGCTAATCTAATGGCGGATTGGATCATGTGTGGGATGTCCTTGGCCAGCTTGTGGAGGCGATCCTCATTATATTGGGCAAGGCGGGCAAGTGTATGAAAATTACCTGAAGTTGATGTTGTTGGGGAAGCCAAGAGATTGGTGTTTGATGCCTCTTAAGATGGGGATGGATAGATCAAAGGATTAGAAGCAACAATCTCCGATGTTACTATAGCATGTGGGACTTGAGCAAGGTGTCTTCTCTTGGCGAGTGGGGCATCTTTATCTCTCCTTGTTTCCACTTGAACTATTACATTAGCCGGGTGAATTGTATCTAAAGAACGAATCCGCGAGCAATATTCTAGGAAACACATGAGGCAAATAAGAACAGGGAAGGCCATGGAGGTATTCTCTTGTCTTGCTCTCCTCCTCAACTATTCAACTATTATTTCCCCCTCATGTAATGGAGAGCAAGCCATGAAACAAGCAATCAAGATAGCCACCTCAATAGTTACCCTTGTTTTGTGACCTGTTAGAATAAGTCGAGTGCACACAAAATCTAACCATATCCGAGCTTTAAACTTGAAGTCAGACCGATGAATAGGCCCTTTTGAAATGGTCCAAAAAGGGGTTCCCTCAGCGATTATACTTGAAACCCACTCATATTGGTCCTTTTTGTAGCTACATACTCCATGTACTGCGACTCGGGGGCTGGCTCATCATACCATATAGCAAAGTGGATGGCCGCAGGTGTGAGGTCTATTTCTTTCCCTCTCACCAAAATAGAATCGAGGCATGAGAGCTTGCTTATTGGACCCTTATGCTTTAAAATATCTTTCCTAGTCCGATATGAGGCATATAATTCCTGCACCAACTCTGGTATATATGGGCCCGAAGTGTTGGCAAAGTAAGTCCAGATTCATTCCCGGAACTGCTTGTGGATATTTGGGAAATTAGCTTCAAACACCTTCACATCCACCCTTTTTTCTTCCAATATTGGTAGCTTCTCCTGGAACTGTAAATAGTATGCTTCCATCTCCTAGAGGCCAAATCAGATCACAGGCTCAACATGACTTGCATCTTATGCAGGCAAGCCTACATTCGTGGATGTTGAAGCTTGATTTGAGGTACACCTCCTTTTGTGGAACCTATTGGAAGGCATAGTCCTACAAATGGAGGTTAGCAGTAGGCACGAGGTATGTGTTCATAATGGAGAAACTAACAAACTACAAAGGATGGAATGCAAAGGAGCAGAAAAACAAAGTAGGTGACTATTGGCTCATGCAGACCACGTGCGAACTGCACCAGACGAGGTGCGCATCGCACGTAGCTTCACATGAGCTAACATAAGCCTTTAGTGGTTTCATCTCAGATGTGCGAAGCTAGTGCGAATCATACAACCTAGGATGCGCATCGCACCAGCCACCGCACATCAAAATAGTGAACTGGTAGCCAATTTTCACATGGTGCGATGCTTTATGCATTTCGCACATCAAGATCTATGCATCACATGCAAAATGCACAAAGGCACAATTGGGATTTTTGGTTCCTTGTGTTCTTGTGAATTAAGTATGTCATTCATAGAGAAAGATTTGCTTTACGTACTTGGCATCAAACAACAACCAACAATTTTAACAACGAGGTAAGGCATATCATGACCATAAAATCATTCGGGTACTCAGACTTCCCCAAACGTCCATTGACACAATCAACAAGCAAAAAAAAGCTCAACAATTTCCTTTAAGAAGGACATTACCCCGTCTATCATCAGGAACATCAAGCCTTCAATCACTCAATTGGGCACATAATTATCAACACAAATTACCACCTCTCCGCACAAGATCATACACCCAATAAAATTTTCAACAAAGAACATGGGTAAGCCCAAACAACAATTCTTGACCAAACCTCATGAAAAATGATGATCTTCCCTTAAGAATGATGTCACCCAATCTATCATAGGGACAAACCATGCATCAATCACAAGTGGGTTACTCAGACTTCACCCCAAACACAAATTTCAAGGCTAAAAATTACTACCAATCAACATGCATTATTAAAATTTAAGTTCTACTAAGTTAATCCTATGCAAAACCCATGGCACAATTCAAAATTGGGGACCCAAAAATGTCGGATCTCACCCAAAATCAATATGACAATTCTATTAAGTATGCTTCACAATATGAGTTCCCAATCAACATAAAAACTACTATTTAACATCGGGGAACTTACCACAAGTGAAGATTAAGAAGGGAGAAGTAAAAATTAAAGATTTTGGGGAGTAACAATGGTGACCATAGTTTTTCCCAGCAAGACAACTAGCGGAGATGGGAGATGAGGAGGTGAAGAGTTTGGGTGAGAGGAGGAGAAGATTTTAGGGAAGTTTGAGGGATTTGTGGGAGGTTTTAGGAGAGAATTTGAGAAGTTTAGGAGAAAATATGGAGAAAGAGGAGAAGGATGGTAAATTTAAAGTGGAAAAGAAGAAGAAAATTGGCTGGGTCAGTCTCCGGGTCGGGTCGGTCAATTAAAAATTTGAAATTTTACCTTGGTGTACCGCGACGTGCGATTTGAACCAGTCTTGGTGCAGACCGCATGTCATTTTGCACCTCACCTTTTTGTTCCCTGAAGTTGGCCCAGGCTTCTTTCTCGTCATGCGATGGAGGTATGACACGTACTTGGGCTTGTGTGGACCGCACAGCCCAATGCACATCGCCTCTAATTTTTCTTTTTCTTCCTAGGCTTCTGATTTGGCATGCATTGGGCCGTACGACATGCACAATGGCTTATGAAAAACTCATGGTCCTTTGCACGTCCTATTTTCCCCCTGTTTTGCACTTGTTCATTCCTCTGCTCCTTGCATTCCTAAAATAAACCAAAAACAACAAAATATAACCAAAAACAACAAAATATAACCAAAAACAAAGTAAAGACACTTGGGTACCTCCCAAGAAGCTCTTGATTTTACGTTGCGGATCGACGATAGTACCTCAACCTTAGTCTTTCTCGGATATCATGCCAATCCAGTTGGCATGGCCCCATTCCAATAAAGGGAATTGCTCTTTCAACGTCCTCAAAACATCAACATGTTGCCGACTTGACAACTCTTCAATCTTGGGCGTCTTGCCTATTTCACACTCTTCAAGGGCATGATCAAGCTTGCCCTCTAACTCTATCACTTAGGTCACCCTCAAGTCATCCGCAAGTTTTGTGGGTTGGTATATATTGAATGTCACCACTTCATTCCCAACTTAGAATTTAAGCTTACCGAGTTCAACATCCACTAGAGATCTCACTGTGGACAATAATGGTCGCCCTATGATGATGGGCACCTCAACATCGACTTCACAATCCAAGATCACGAAGTCCATCAGGAGAATGAACTTATCAACCTTCACCAACACATCGAATAAGATTCCTACTGGATGCTTAATGGACCGATCATCCATGAGAAGTCTCATAGATGTAGGTTTGGGCGTACCCAATCCTAGCTTGTTGAAAATCGCTAGGGGCATTAAATTGAATCTCACCCCTAGATCACACAAGGGTTTATGAAACACAAAGAGCCCAATAGTACATGGTATGGTGAATGCACGAGGATCGTCTCGCTTTGTAGCAATATTGCTTGTTATCAAAGTGCTACAACTGTATGATATCTCAATGGTTCCCACATCGACCACCTTCTTCTTTTTAAGCAACTCTTTCATGAATTTTGAGTACCCTGGTATTTGCATCAAGGCTTCAACTAAAGGAATGTTTATCTATAGCTTTCTAAACATGTCAACAAACTTGCTGAATTTCTGATCTTCCTTCTTCTTGTTAAGCCTTTGAGGGTACGGAGGAGGTCCCTTGGGTAGTGTGGTTAGCACACTTTGAACAAGAGGGGGGTCTTCCTCAACATCGATAACAACTTGGGAAGTAGATTCATCCTCCTCCCTTTCATCATTAATACCAACACTCACCGGGTCATTGGGTGCATCAAGCTTTACCCCCACCCCCGATTCTACAACATCTTTTTCATGCACGATCTCTTTTCCTTTCAGCTCCACGACATCTTCAATGATAGACTTATTTTCTATAACAACTGGATCCATAACATGCTCTCTCACCACTCCACTTTTTCTACCACTCCTAGTGACAATCACCATGACATAAGTATTACTCTTAGGATTTGCGGTGGTGTCACTAGGTAGTGTTCCTTTAAATCTCAGATTTATTTGGGTCGAGAGGTGAATCATTTGGGCTTCAAGATGTTTAATTAAAGCCGAATGAGAGATCATGGTTTGATGAAGTTTTAACACTTCACTTTTAAGCTTACTAACCCTGGTGTTTGTCGAATCCACTTTCTTCAAAACCAAGGACAACATGTCCTCTGTCTTTGAATGACTGGGATTGCTTGTGGTGGGTTGGTATAAGTAATCTAGCTTGTTTGGAGGCATATATGGATTTGAGCTCCGGTGATTGAATCTATCACCCTCTCTATCACGATCTCTCTAATTTACATCCCTTTCATTGTCCTTGTTCCAACCTTGATTCTCATCCCTTAGGCGATAATAACCCGGACGAGAACCCGCCAATACATAACAAAGCTTACCATCTAAAATGGTCATAAGCTCATCATCACTACCAAGATTGTTGGCCACAAATTTATTCATTTAGTTAAAGGATCTAAATAAGCTTTGCAACAAGACATGGTCCGGTAAACCATGGTTAGGACACAACACAAGATTTTTTTTAAATCTCAACCATGCCTCATCTAGAGGTTCCTCGGGGAGTTGGCGGAAGTTGGTAATCTCATCCCTTAGTTGCATCATACATGATGGTGGGAATAATCTAGTTGTAAAGGCATCCACCAATTCATTACAAGAGGTAATGGACCCATCCGACAATTCCTCCAACCACGCTGTGGCTTCCCCTGTTAGAGAAAAGGGGAATAGGCATAATTGAATGGATTCTTAGGAGATATTTTGGAATATGAATGGTTGGCATATCTCCACAAAATTATGGATGTGTCAGTTTACATCTTTGTGGGATGCTCCTCCAAACATACCCTTCATTTGGATCAAATGGAGCATTGTGCTAGTAACATGAAATACCGCATTTCCCACCATGGGGGGTAGGAGGATTACACCTACTCCCATTTGTATCACAGGCTCAGCAGCTTCTACGTCTATGTATCTTCCGTTAACACTATTGTTGTAACCTACCTCGCTCATGGACTAGCCTGCTCAATCACAACACAAACAACAAACAAAGTAAAAAGAAATAAACACTCTCAAGGTGATTTCAAATCTACAATTAAAAAAGGCTAAACAACTTAATTCCCCGACAACGGCGCCATTTTTGATAACACTCAATCGTACTCTCCTATTAGGAGGTATCAACGATCATTAGAGCAAAACACATTTATAGTTCCCAACGGATGTCGGGGTCAAACCCACAGAGAATTTAGAGCTTAGCCTAGATGATTATGAGGCAGAGTTCACAACGAGAGTGAGTAATATAAAAAAATGGAGGAATTGGGAATTTTTCACAATTTTGCAATTCAACAACAAAACAATAAAGTAAAAATGAGGTGTAGACAATAGAGAGGATGACTAGGGATATGCGTCAAATGGGACTCGAACATGGGATAGGGTGAGTGCTTATTCATGCAAATTCATGCTAAGTGACATAGGTAACCTTGGTTTTAGGTATGGTTATTTATCTTTCGATCAACAACCATATATTCAACAGCCTTTAGTCAAGCACTATTGATTAATTAATAAACAACCAAGCTATTATTTAGGGAGGTCATACTATTTCTAGCTTTAGACTTTTAAGTGGGCAATTCCGTCGATTTGAGCTATTTCTAGCCTCAATCTTAATGGAAGCCCAAGTTCCTACTAGAAATTTCACATCCGAAGTCATGAAATCAAGCAATGACATAACCAAGTAAGGAAAGTCAATTTTTGCAACCACCAACTTTAGAGTAAAAATATGGTGAAATCACTAGACCCAAGTCAAATAAGCATTTGTAAACAAGAATTAGCAACACCCACACCTATTTATCAAGTACCCATTATCAACACATCCCTATATAAGAGGTTTAGCTACTTATGCTTAAGGAAAGAGATATACCAAATGGGTAATTCAATTTCCCTTCCATTCAAGCTAAATTTCTCAATATCCAAGCTCAATTTGTATACAAATGGTGGTTCTAAGAATTGGGAAGAAGGAATTGTAAGAAACCCTCTTCTTGTTCTTAGAAGGGAAAACTTGTTCACGCTAAGAATAATTTCCTAAAATTCAAAACTATCAAAACTATTTACAATTGTGACTAAAATGAATTTATAAACATTCCCAAAACATCA
Source organism: Jaltomata sinuosa (assembly GCA_003996215.1). Taxonomy (NCBI): domain Eukaryota; kingdom Viridiplantae; phylum Streptophyta; class Magnoliopsida; order Solanales; family Solanaceae; genus Jaltomata; species Jaltomata sinuosa. Next base: position 257,797 of record QJPP01004142.1, read on the forward strand.
CATAAATTTAGACAAAATGCCCTTCGGGTGGTGTGCGGCATGACGTGTGATTCACACGTTGTGATGTGCGCATCACACACCCTGCTTCAATGATCCAATGACTCAGCAAATTGGGTTGATTCATATGAAGGGGATGCTTCGCATAAGGGATTGTGCCCGTCGCACAACAACTGAACCCCTTGATAGATTCTTCAGTCAACTTTTATCTCCATGCGGTTGAAGGTGTGGTCCATACCTAGCCAAGTGCGGTTCAAACGAGGGAAGCATCTCTTAGCAGAATCTTTGTCTTGTTTGCTCACTTCACACTTCACTCCTTTTTGGCTCTTTTTGGATCCAATTCCTTGTTTTCCATCTTTGATCAAAAATACCTGCATAGACATCAATAAAGGCCATAAGAACCTCTAAATCTTATCAAAACATAGCAATAACTCATGAGTAAAGGCTCAATAATTTGGTAGATTACCAACTTATCAGAAGTCAAGGCAGTCAACCCCACTATAGCAGGATGATGGGACCATCAACCCAGAAATAGGTTTTATAATTTCATTCTCTCCTCTTTAGTTTCAAATAGAGAATGGTTGCTCCAAAAACCCTCATAGGCTACCCCAAAGCTTGGGAAAAATGGATATGAAGGACTCATGCTCGAATAGGGTAAAACCCATGGATTCCAAGTCCACTTTCCATCATGAGTCACCTCTACGGAGCCATAAGTTCTTGTTCAGACTTCTGTAACAGATGCTTGGCGTCCAGGTAGGCTAGGCTTAACTGAGTAGTATAGACCTTCTTTCGATTTCATAATATCTTGTAGATAAATGGGAGATTTCATACTTACTCCTTCGGGCACAGAGTCTGGATGGCTGAAATGTATTGGTTGTTGTTGTTTAGGGTGAGAAATTACTGTGGTAGGTAATGTTGACCCTAGAACTGACAGTGGGTGCTTATTTCTTGGTGGTTAATCTTTGGGAATCAGATTTTAGGGTGGTTTCATGGTACTGATAATTATTAAGGTGTAAGGGGTTGCTAGGTCTTAGCAAATATTCCTCGGGTAGTAAATAAGGAGAAAGGGATGAATAGGAAATGTCCAAAATTCTTGGTATTAGGGGAAGAGGGTGAATTCCCTGTGACTGTGTGTATACTCATAAATTTGAGGTAAATAAACTCATGTGCTTAGTTGAATAAGCTGGGCGTTAGTCTTTGGACATGCTGTGTTTGATGAACTCAATAAATTATATCTTCTTGTGATTGATGTGTCAAAGAAAGGTTGTTGTTTATATAAATGAATAACTCAAGTTGACCAAAGGTTTGGTGGTTATCTATTGTTGTAAATACATGATTAAGGAAGGTGAAGGTTAAATGATATCCTAAGTGTTAATTACATATAATGAGGTTATGTTAAAGACTTATTGACTGTATAAGTATGACTGCTTATTTTTTATTGTGGTTGTGATTGCTGTGATATCTGTTATTATTGTAGGATGTACTGGTATTTGGACATCTTCACAAAATTGGTTGATGTTATTCATTGGATGGCTTGGGTACCACACCTAGTACAATTCTATGATTCATTGCATGGTTGGATCGGGTACCACACCTGATACAACTTCATTGCATGATTGGGTTGGGTACCGTGCCTGGTATAAATTCATTGTATAGTTGGCTCGCATACCATACCTGGTTTATAATATTATTCATGGTTGGATCGGGTACCATGCCTGGTAAAAGGTTGCATTGATATTTATTACATGTTGGTTCCTTGAATGAACTGGGCTTATCTGTTATTGATGTTCATTACATGTTGGTTTCTTGAGTGAACCAGGCTTATCTGTTATTGTTGTTCATTACATGTTGGTTCCTTGAGTGACCGAGCTTATCTGTTATTGCTGTTTATTATATGTTGGTTCCTTGAGTGAACCAGGCTTATCTGTTATTGGTGTTCATTACATGTTGATTTGTTGAGTGAACCGGGCTTATCTGTTATTATTGTTCATTACATATTGGTTCCTTGAGTAAACCGGGCTTATTTGTTATTGGTGTTCATTACATGTTGGTTCCTTGAGTGAACTGGGTTTATCTGTTAGTAATGTTTAGTACATGTTGGTTTCCTAAGAGGGCCAAGATTTAGTATTACTTGACATACACATTGGTCCTCGAGGGGCCAGGTTGGTGTGCTTAAGTGACAAGGTGGTTTCTTCTGTAAATTAGGGTTACCTATTAAATGGAATAGATGATGTTCTCGGGATCCTTGGGAGGTCCGGGAGGTTTGCAAGTTGTGACATAATTATATGTGGTCTGGTTACTTGCATAGTTGGGAGTGACTTATATGGTGGTTGAGTCCGGTTGTTGACTGGGGTGTTATTGATAGTCATATGGACTTTGCTGTTTCATATTATCTGGTAATATTCTGTTAATGTTGTAAATTTTCCATTCCTATTTTGGCAAGAGTGACAGGATGACTAGCAGTGATGTCTGGGCTAGTTGGTCACATGACTAAGGGTTGTATGGCGTATTGCTTGATGGGTTCAAGACAGGTGAACTTGGAGGGCCTAAGGTTCCTAGGGAGTCAGGTTTGACTGGGTTAGTGAAACAAGGCTAGTATTTTGTGAGTGCCTGAACAGTCGGAAGGTAAGGAACCTTGGGGGTTGAATAAGCAGAACTAACAGGTAGTCCATTGTTTGGCTAAGGGCTAAGGGTCAAGGTGGTTAACTTAGGATCTTAGTTTGATTGGACAACCTTCTAACAAGGGTAGTTAGTAATTTGATCACAGGAGTAAAATTGGTAAGGTACTTCTAGTGTTTGGCAAGATGGGTAGGATTCAAGAGTCTTAGTGTTATAAAGGGCCAGGTGATGATCGGGATACAAGGGTGAAATGCCTGCTAATTATGGAGTTGGCAACAGAATGGGATGGGGAGGCTTGGGAAAAAATGTATAAAGTCCTTGAATGATTTACCTGGGTAATAAGGGTGGTTGATAAAGGACCTTGACTGTATGACTTTCAAATTGTATGTTTTCTTGTGATTATTTATATGATATTATGTTGTGGATTCAGGTCGACCAATGATGCCTACCAATATGTGTTGTTTTTACTAATACTACTCTTACTATACCTTTTGGTATAGTCTGGTTGCAGGATAAGTGGTGTTCCTAGGTAAAGACGACGGTGATCTCCAATAACTTCTACTCCTCTCTTCCTATGGTGCGAGTTGTGTCTTGTTTATTATTGTACTTCTCTTAGAAGCTCTTGTACTTGTCTAGACTAGTTCCTAGGGAGGGTTCGTGTCATATTTTACTATACTTGTAAAAGTTTCACTGTACTCAAAGTTTTTGTAACTATTTTAAATATTAAAGGCAATTTTCATGTTTCTTATTTCTTTCTGCTGGCCCATTTTAAATGGGGTGGTAAGGGTTTTTCTATCTAGGTACCTAGAGTAGGTTCCTGCACATCCAGATAGTTAGGTCGTGATAGCTGATAAGGCCGTGTTCAGACCTACAACTCTGGCCATCAAGATGGTAGCTTTGATGAAGTCATAGAGGAAGAGATGAAGTCCGGCTACAATGAACTTTAGGCTCGAATGAATCTCATTTTGGGGGTTCCGTGAGCTACCAAGGGTTGAGACTCAAAGAGTTATGCCAAGGTATCATACATATCCAACATAGTGACCACGCTTAACCCAAAAAGGTTCAAGATATTGGATATCCCTAGGTAAAATGGGACCACGAAACCCCAAAAGCATTTGATGTCTTTCGCGACAACTGTGAATGATAATGACCTGATGAAGGAGGAGGCTGAATCAGTGATGGTAAAAAAGTTCAGAGAGACCCTGATAGGAGGGGACCTAATCTGGTATTCTCTATAATCTGAGAAATTTATTGATTCTTTTAACATATTGGCGGACAGATTTGTCAGGGCTCATGCTGGAGCAATAAAAGTACAACCCTGAAAGGGGGACACAGAGATGCTCCAGGAGTTTGATATATGGTTTTAGTAGGAGAAGATGCAACTACTGATGGTTCTTGATGAGTGGGCGGCTGAAGCTTTCACCAAGGATCTGAACCCTGAGAGCTCAGTCGCCTCACTTAAGTTGAAGGAAAGCTTGTCAAAGTTCAAGGCTATGACATTGGCGGATACCCACAGTTATTATGAGTCTAAAATCCGGATCAAAGTCAATTACGGAAGAATCAATTGGCAAGACTCCTCAAGCATTGAATAAGCAGAAGCCCGTGAAAAACCGATGGTACGTTGGTGAAAGGGCTACCCAGGGTTCTCCCCAATGGGAAAATCTGAAGGCCTCTCAAGGGAGATATGCACCTTATGTTGACACTAGGGTCAGCTCCAGCCAACATGGGGGCACTCACACCCCAAGTCAATCTCGCCCTGAGAATATGGGAGACGGAGACTCCTAGCTAAGGAGTTTGCAGGCCAATGAGCCAACAAAACCTTCCATATATGTTGGTGGAGGGGTCCACCCACTCTCAAAGTATTATTTTATGGTCAGCCCAGTGGAACTGGTATCGATGATTTGAGACATCAAAGTGGACCAATTCATGAAGCTTGTTCGCTTGAGCCTAGACTTGAGAAACATGAATTTATGGTGCGTATTCCCTGAGGCTCATGGCGATGATACTACCAAATGCTGACACCTTAGGGATGCGGTAGCATAATTACTGAGGGATGGACATTTGAGGTAGTTCCTGAGCGATCGCACCAAGAACAACTATGGAAAAGGGACCAAGGGAAATAAGCAACATGTTAGCTCGGGCGCACCACAAAAACGATAAGCTGAGTTCCCCTAGAGAGGCCACAAGTATGTTCTGTTTTAGTTATTCCCATCTATTTTTCTCTTTTTCTCTGTGTTCCTAGAGGTTTTCAAGTATGGTTTTCTCGCTTCTACAAAAGGAACAAACCCTCCAGCGGAGTAGAACTTGGCACCTACAATTGATTACAGTAGAACCTCCCAAAGCCACCAGGCGTGGAGGAGATGCTCAAGTGGATATGCTGCACTCTTGTTTCCTTTGACCAATTTTTTTTATCCCTTAGAGGGTTTTTATCACAAGGTTTTTAACGAGCTAGCGGTAGGAAGTTATGATGACGTTCAAAAACACTCTTCCAAAAGAGGTGGTAACGATCATCGTGCAAAATAATAAATAACTCAATGGATGTCGGGATTGTATCCACAGAGAATGGGATGATGAATCGCCAATAAATTGTCGAATAACAATCACTAGAGCGAGTAAGTGTTCAAGAAAACAAATGTAAAATTGGCGGAAAGGTTTGGGAATTAACAAATCACAATTTCAACACGAGAACAACGTAAACATAATTTGATGATTAAGAGAAGGAAGACTAGGGTTATGCTTCCGATGGGATTCTACAATGGGCTAGGAAATTGATTAATTATGCGAAATTTCGATTGAAGGTATGGTTAGCTTGGTTTGAGCTATATTTGGTAGTCTTTCAACCTTCTAAATACATGTACCATGGTCTTTGCTCAAGCACCATAGCATTACCTTAAACCAACTAATTAATACTTGGGTGAATCACACTATTTCAGATTTGATACTTAGGTGAGAATTTCCTTTAATCAAGCTATTTTTAGCCTTAATCTATGGTAGAAATCCCAAATCCCCACTATTGAATTCTTACCTAATTTATGAACTCCTCTTTTAAGCAAGTACAAAATTAGTAAACTCAATTAATATTTGCAACCATCAATTTTATAATTAAACCATGAAGAATTCAATAGACCCATACTAAATAATCAATTATAAGAACAATTAATCAATACCCATACCCAAATTCAAATACCCATCATGCACATACCCCTAGAATAGTAGTTAGCTTCTCATATTAAGGGAACAAGATAATATACTAATTGGATTTCCCAAAATTCCATTTAATTTGTAAGCTAAGTTCCAATTCCAAGCTCAAATTCCTTACAAATGGTGTTTTTCAATGAGGAAGAAGAAAAGAAAAAGTGTACTCTCAATGCTCTTCCTTAGGAAAGTAAAAACTAAATTGTTATTTCCGGTACACACCCCAAAAAGGGTTTTAGAACCTTCCCAAATATGTCACATGTACTTGAACCAAAATTCCCTTCGGGGCTAGTGCGATTGACATGCAATGGCACATGAAATCGCACCCTGTGGTTTGCGGCTCGCATGTGCCTTCCTTTCCAAGTAGTGAAGTCCAGTGGCTGGTGCGATTCAGGTGCAAAAGGGAGGGTGATCTCCCATCACATTGTGCAACTCATATCTTGGTAATTGCTCAGGCAATTTTTAACCTTCCATGTGTGATGGCACTTGTGCAACGCAGGTGCCTCTTTGCGGCTCGCACGTTATCCCGCCTCTCTTGGTAATTTCTTCCCTTTTTCTGATCATCTTCATTCTTTAACTTCTTTTAAGCTCTTTAGGTTCAATTTCTTTGCTTTCTTCATTTGACAAAGAGTACCTACATTTATATCAATAAAGTCAATAAGTACCTCTAATTCTCATCAAAACATGGCAATAATTCTTGAATAAAGGCTCAATAAGTTGGTAAATTACCAACTTATCAAGTTTTGAGAGGATCTTAGGTCTTTTTTTTATGATTCATAATATGTATCGACCGACAAGCCTTGAGTAAAAATAATGATATGAATAAAAAGATACAGTTCCTAGAGACTAAGCTTTATTTTTCTCAAATGCGGAACTCGCCGAGAACCTTAGCAATTAAAAACTAGATCCTAAAAGCGAGCATAAAGTGCCAATAACACTCTGAAGTCAAAATCCCCAAAATGCTGGGAAAAGCTCACTGAGTGATAAAGGGGAAATGAGCCCAAGTCAGAGTTCCAACACCTCAACTAAGCAACCCTTTTCTATCCCCTCGATAATTGATGATCTAAGATCTTAGGTCCCCTGCTATACTGCACAAGCATTAGGGGCTGTTGAAGAGGTTGAATGCGGTTGGAAGTCTAAGATAGAGACCCAGCATCTCGATTGAGTGATCCTCCATTACCCATATTTAGGGATAAGCCTTGTCCACAAATCCCCTGCGGCAGCGCAAAAAGCACTAGGGAGTGTCAAAAAGGCCATGAACGATTTTCATATTAATGGACTAAGAACGTGATTTCCAGTCAATAAGGTGGAACTGCATCCCCATTAGAAAGCCATATTCACAAAAAATGCATAGATTGATCATCCAAAGATAGCGCCACCGTGCACTCGGATCTAACCCTATGAGGAGCTCACAAAATAGTGTGAACATTAGAAGTCCAAAAATTCTTAAGTCGAGAATCGACTAAAATAGACAGATTTCTCTAAAAATGCTACGCTCTCAAGTATGTTAGAGACATCCGTACTTAAATGCACAATATTTAACAAATAATAGGTATCCCTCCTCAAATTACAAGGTATATTAATAAGACCTAAAAGGCTTTTGATTGGATTAAAAAGCTAAAAATTGCGCCGACCTCATGAGATGACTATGAAAGTAGCACTGAAATAAAAAACCGATTAGCGACTATTTGGTCATTAAACAAACGCTTACTAACCCGGGGTAGAATCACTATGAATAAATCCCTAAAATTAGGCATGCCGAGAGTGATACACCTTGAGAGACCTCCAAAGAGGCAATGAAACGCTCATTGGGGAGCCTTCACCAAGGCTAAAGAGGTTAACATGTCTGGTCTAAAGTAATATCAAGCTATTCTTTCGTGAAAACAAAAAATAGAAAATATACATGCATAAAAAATAAGCATTCTAAAAAGAAATAAATCAAAAAATCAATACAAAGTGCATGAAAAACATAAGGAATTCTTTCGATTACGCCTGGAATAGGTTATAAATTACAAGTTACAAACTCAACACAATAAAATACAATATAAAAAATGAAAAGGGGGTTACAAGTCACAAACTAAAACACATGCATTCCCATGTCGGGCTATGTAGTGACTAAGGAGTAACTCTCGATCGCCAGAAAATCTTGAGCAATCAGTCTTGAGCGACTGATATCTGATGGTGCGTTCTCATGCGTATTCCATTAAATAAGGGCACACTGCCAGAAATGAGCAAAGCCTTGTATGAAAAATATTAGGGGAGTCATAACAAGGCACAAGCCTCGAGAATGAAAGCGGGGGCCAACAAAAAAAGTTGGCCAAAAATCTCAAGTATATCTACTTGATGCAGCCCTTGCTCGTGAAAAGACATGAGGTCCCCTCCCCCCAACTAAGGTAGTATGACTGAAACCAGATGGGGCTCAATCAAACTACCTTTGGCCAAGGCATTCCTTTGACAGTATCCCCAGGAACTTGGACGTGGCTTGAAACCTAAAAGATCTCTCTGATAGGTTAAAAGTACCTAGATCCCAGGACTGATGAGGAGAAGAGTAGTTTGGTGGGAAGCCTTTGTCCATTCTCACCCTTGGCCTCAACCATAGTTTTTACCTTACCCTTCTCAAAAATCTCAGCAACAATCCCTCTGGTAGAATGCTAGAATCAAAGACAAGGATAAAGTAAAAATTGTAGGGGGAAAAGCACAAAGACAAAAATCCTAGAAGGCTACAAGAAGGACCCTATGAATGGATACTCTATATCTTGTGATAAGGAATGGAATATGGGAAGTAGAAAAAAAGAAATCTATGCGAAAGGGAAAGACATAGACAAACAAGTCTGGTATTTATAGTAAAAACCCATTCAATGCATGGGAAACAAGAGTCGCGGATGAGTACCACACTGTAAGAACAATTAAGGCTCACAAATCATGAAGTGATGTTCCCCGAGAAACAAGGTGCCTAGGCTGACCCTCATTTTCCTAAGGGCTAGAGGTTTAAATCCTAATTGGTGAGTCTTTTCAACTTCTTTTCTTTTTTATTAAAGAGATGAAAAAGGGAAAAGAAGTAAACAATCATTAATTATTTATTTTGGTCAAAGTACAAAAGGCCATGCCCGAGATATCGAAAGCACAAAAGGAAGGAAGTACTAAGATTACAAGAGGCAACATCCCCGACAACTAAGGTCATTGTCTTAACCCTCGGAGTTGTAGGCTAAATTTCCATTGGACATCTCATTAGACAAGAAATACTCTCCGATAGAAATAGATGCTCCCTCATCACCGGGACTCAGCTGATCAGTCAGGTCGACCATGGCCTGTGACTTCGCAATTTCCTTATCGATATTAATATGCCAGGTTTTCATGACACTTTTGATGCTTGTAACTAAGTATTTTAGGATTTCTTAAGTGTGTTTTTGTTAGATATGATATTCATTTGCTACATGAGTAGGAAAACTAATTATTGATGCGAAAGATTGCAATTTCTGGTGAAAACAGTAAAGTAACGAGCCGTGAAGTGCCTCACGAGTCGTGAGGGCACCCATGGGATGAACGATGAATTGTGAAGTGAAATATGAACCAAGTTGGATAATTATTCTAAGTCCTAGAGGTTCACAGATGAAGTAACGGGCCGTCATCTATGCAATAAGCCATCGAGACTGAGTCATGAGATTGTTCCAGTGAAGATTGCAAGTTAGACTTCAATTGACGGATGCCTTCAACGAACCATGAGATGTGCCATGAGCCATTATCCTGAGCCATTAGATTGAAGTAGATCCTTGATAGAAAAATCTAAGGAGAAGTTCATGGTCCACACTGACAGACCGTGAAGCTTTTAATGGATTTTGACATGAACCGTGAGATACGTCGCAATTAACTTTCCTATTTTTTTAGGAATCAATTTTTTATGTCAATAAATAATTTTCTTAGCGTTTATTTTACCAGTTAATTGACATATCTGACTTGTATTCGATATTGTTGATATTGTTATGCTACTTTGGAGAAGTAAGATGAAGTTCTTTCATTGTTCTTGATTCTTGTGGATTATTTTTGCTATTATTCTTGGAACCTTCATGGTTAATACACGTAAGTTATTTCTTATGAGTTTTTATATGATTCTTTCAAGCATGAGTAGCTAAATACCATAATTAGAGTTGTGAGAACCATAATGAATTAACAAACATAGATTAAATAAATAATTATTATTGAATGATGAATTTGCATGTATTGTTAATCTCTTCTCTTTGATTTATTTTTAGCAATGGACAATGTTACAACTCTCCATTAACCTTTACTTGTTTGACCAAAGAGGTAAAAGGTTAGAAAAAGAGATCAACAACAGGAATTTGAGGCTACTAACCCTCATCTAATAATTTGATATTGAAAGAAGATAATCAATCTGAAATAATTATCGAATCTAATAATTAGACACTTGTGAGACCGAAAGGAGATCAAGTGATATTCTTCTGAATTGACCAAAAGGACTTCAGTTGACCAGTTGTATCATAAGTTTTGCATGCATATCACTGGGATAGTTTACTAGTTGCGTATACCTGCTAAGTTATGAAATTATGGGGAACACAACTCTAGTGTTTTCTTCATATTTGAATACAGACAGTAATTAAATTTAAAATAATTGATTACTGAAAACATAATATACTTGTTACTTTTAATTTTCATGCAAACTCCCCCCCCCCCCCCCCCCCAAAAAAAAAATAATGACTACCAGTCAAAATTTCACTACTGATATAGTTCTTCAATATTCTTGGTGGGATTCGACCCCAACTCTCAATTACGTTCTATATTTGACAGTGACCGCTTTATATCTCATTTTAGAGGTGTAATTTGGATGTATCAAATTTTGGTTCCATTGCGGAGGAATGCGATTTAGAAATTGTCTTTAGTGCTTATTTTATGCTTGTAGTCCTTATTACTTAATTTACTTTTTTTTGTTGTTTTTCTTTTTCTTCAGGAGAAATAGACCAACATGAACAAGCACTCAGGGAACTTCAAGGCCTTTTATTTTATTTTATTTAAATTAATAAAATAGCCTTTATGCCATTTTTAAAAAAGAATCCATACGTGTGATTCCTCTATAGCTTTATATTAAAATTTTATTTCATTATTCAATTATGAAAATATTTAATAGCAAGGTTTTTGTTGATTTTAAATATCTAAAAATTAGAAAAAATAGTAAATGATAATTTCGTCTATTGTAGAGTCTTTTTATAAAGGGCAAAAAGTTTAAATCACATTATATTATCATTCACACTTTTAATATAACTAGTTTAGAGTACGTGCATTATACATGTATCATGTGTGCTGCTGCAGTGGTACTACTGGCTTGGCTGGTAACGTAGCAGACTCCAATGCAACTGATCTACCGGGAGATGAAACTACTACATTAGAAGTTGAAAATCAATGTCAATTTACCCTTGCTGCACATGTATCATGTGCTGCCGCTGCCCGTAATCAGCGAAACTTGAATCCCATGTGGCATGCTAGGGCAGAGGCTGAGGCTGACTATAAAGATAACATGGAGCTAGAAGGTTTTGCAGGTGCTATTGTGCTACCCGCACTTGGTGCCAATGCAAAGTTTGATGTTACTAGCACCATATTAATACTGCTGACACTAAAAGGAACATTTGAGGCCTACTGACAGAAGATCCAAATTAGTATCTGCTGAACTTCACAGGAGTTTGCAAGGAATACAGGCTGTCGGGTGTTTCTCAAGAGGCCATCAGACTCAGACTCTTCACATTCCCTTTGACATGTGTAATGACCCTTCTGGTTATTTCCACGTATACGTTTTTCTTGAATCGTTAGAGCTTGTTGTAGCGGACCCAAGTCACTTAAGGCTTGTCAGGATCGGTATTTCGGTGTCGGGCCCATTTGTTTAGTCGCATTATAAGTTTTGAAGTCAAGCAAATCGGCAAAAGTTATCGTAAGTTCTTTAATAAATTTTCTGAACTTTGGGTCAAATGACTCAGGGCTTTTCTCTAAATATATAAAGAGTTAGAAGTCTCCCGAAATACCAAATCGAAGGTCTACGAGTCTAGTTTCCAACGTACAGAACCTCACATCCAACTGATCTCGGAGTAAAAAGTTATGGCTGTTTTACCGCGGACTGTCTGGCAGAAAACGGGTTGCGAACCGGGTCGCGAACCGGGTCGGGTTAAACTCGATTTAAGCCTCAACTTCACATTTTAAAACGCCATTTCAGTTCCGAAACAGTGAGAAAACATAAGGGAGGATTCCGAGAGAGTTCTTGAGTATCGAAATCGTGCGGTGGTGAGTTGCGAACTTAATTTAAGAATTTTATTAACATCGCGTGTATTTGAAAATATTTTTATTTAAAAGTTGAATTTGGTAAAAATTATATTATTATTGCCTTTTCAAAATATTTTAAAGGTTTATGAAAAATATTTTTTTACGATATAATTGTATATGTATTTATTTTATAAGGTTTTTATACATTGTAATATTTTAACGGAGATAGTAAATTTAGTTATGTTGAAAATTATTATTATAATATAGTAGGTTTTATTTGAAATAATTTTCTAATGATTATGGTATATTCAAAAATTATATTTATTTTACTACGAACTTATGCAATACCCGAATAGATATATATTGGGAAATGAAATAATTGGGTTGACACCACATTAACATGTGGTGTCAATTGCATAAGTCATTTGATGACTAAGTGTTGTGGATGGAATTGTTTAATGAGTGAATTAAGAAACCATCCAACTGCTGAAGATTGGTGGTGTACGTATTACATATTGGAGGTTTACCAAACCTTTCATTTTAATTTCTCTTCATTTGTTTCACCAAGGAATACATATGTAAGTTGCTAGAAATTTGTTGCATATTCACGTGAGTTGCTGCGAGTATGTTGCATCTGATGTGAAACCAAATTTGAGTAAAGGAAATCAATTATCTACGTCAAGTTATTCCATCTCAAATCCGATTCCGATTTAGTTTTGGATTTTCTCGGAGTGGTTTGAGCTTGGACATCGTTGTTCTAGCAACTTGTCATCGGACGACAGGTAGGTTATGGTTTATTTTCCCTAGACTCCGCATATAAAGGATAAAATTGTATTAATGGGCATCCTTGGGTTGGTTTATTAGGTTGGTACCACAGACCTTGACCGCTTTATTCATATCCGCCTACTTTTGTTCCTCCGTTGCTTGTAGTATTTGCCGATATATTTTATTTACCCTTGTGGTCCTGTGAGGCCTTGTTGACTCTGGAACATAGAAGGTGGGATTTTGGTAATGTCCGCGAGTCCCGGGCATAGAATTATCCTTCTAGAGCTGAGTTATGTTGCTGACGTAGTCTGTGGCCTGGCAGAGGTCGATAGGTGTTTGAGCTGCTGGGAGGCTATTGTGTGTGATCATACCAAATTTCCATGCATATAAAGAAGAGTTTTATCCACGTTCTTTACACTATGGTTCTTGGTTT